>JAKSZT010053785.1:4682758-4704947 GCA_026826555.1 Tolypeutes matacus
TTTTTTTTTTTTTTTTTTTTTTTTTTTTTTTTTTTTTTTTTTTTTATACCGGGAGGTCCCAGGGATCGAACCCGGGTCCCTCCATATGGTAGACGGACGCCCAACCATTTGAGCCACATCCGCCCCCCAAGCAATTGGTTTTTTTTTTGTTGTTGTTTTTTTTTATCGGGAGGTACCGGGGATCGAACCCCGGTCTCTCCATATGGTAGACGGACGCCGAACCTCTTGAGCCACATCCGTTTCCCAATTTTTGAGTGTTTAATAATTGTTCTGGTGGAAGGACTGAGTTCTGGAGCTCCCTACACTACCATCTTCCCACCTGTACTTAGTTTTAATGGTATGTACGTTAACTATTTCACAGTTATAAAGTATTATTAAGGCATTCCCATCTTTGACATATCTTTTCCTTCCCATTTCTGAGAACTCTTGTCTTTAAAACATGAAAAAACAGAGACTTCAGCAGATAGGCACTGTAATTTAGATAGCTCTATAAACAGTAAGGGAGTGCCTAGCAAATATTTGTTGATTTAATTTTATGAAAATTTACATAATCTATTTTGAGCTCTCAGTTGCTTAAGGGGACCCAACCATCTCAATGGAGCAGAAGATAGGAAAGAGCTCAATGCTTAATTGAGTGGGTCTACCAGAAGACTTCTGTACTTCCTAGAAAAAAGACCCAGTACCCAAGTACTACTCTGAAACCCGGTAAGCATGACTGAATCACAGCATTCCCAAGGCCTATCTTTCCTCTTTGCTGTTTTTTTTTTTTGAGAAATTGTTAGTTTAATGCCCAAGAAATATTTAGCCCATGCCCATTAAGTCAACAGACACAACTGAGTACATAATTTGCAGAGTTCAGTCTGAAATAATAATGCAGGGTCCCTTGTCAAAAAATTGCTAAGAATTTCAAGACAGTGACAGCCCAGCATTAAACCAAGTGCAGAGTCCTTCTAAGCACAGGGTCATGGGTGAGTGCACAGTTTGCAGGTTCATGAAGCCAGCCCTGTTGTCTTCAAAGAGCTCCCAGCACAGTGGAAAGGATAAGGCCTGTAGTAGCTAGGGATTAAAGCTATAATTCAAGTATGTATAAATGGCTGCAGGAAACCAGATGAAGTTCCCAACTTTGTAAAATCTCCCAGGGTAGGTGACAATTAAACTCATTTATGAGGGAGCAATTGGATAGGAGGGGGAAAAATTCCAGAGTGAAGGGAGGCAGAACGCTTCTGACAAGTTTCAAGAATTTTTAAGAAGTTGAAAAAAGTGAACATGAGGGTTACATAACTGCCATTAGAAATGGAAAGGCAGGCAGAGGCCAAATCATATGGGGAAGGGGTTCAATTATTGACTGCCTATTGTGTGCCTATCTCTTTCCCCTCATGTCATCAGTTTATAACTCACAACACTCTTGTCACTAAACTGTCCTGGTTTTACAAACGGTTTCATTTAGGATCACAGCAGTAAGGTTCAAAGCGGCACACAATAGGTATCCAATAAATATTTGGCGGATGGCAGTCAAATCTGTCGTAATTTAGGCCTAGGACTCTTAACCCCTAAATCAAACTACTTCTAAGTGTATTTCTAACCACGCCAGAGGCCCTCCGTACTTGTCTCTAGAACCCATACGTAGCCGTCTCTCTTTTTGTCCCGCCCCCGTGTTCCCACGTGCCGGAAACTGGGCAGAAAAAGTAGTTCCGGGTTAGTAAAGGTCGGCTCCGGGGAAGATGGCGGCCCCCTTAGAGCTCAGTTGCTGGGGAGGAGGCTGGGGGCTCCCATCGGTGCACAGCGAGTCTTTGGTGGTGATGGTGAGGCCGCCTCGCGGACCAGAGCGATGGGGGAGGAGGGAAGGGGCGGAGTCAGGGGCGCGAGGCCCGCTGGGCCCGGCCTGGGCGGCTTCCCTTGTTTTCGCTCAGTGCTGCAAGGCTAATGCTGATCCGGGTGCTAATCGCTGCGCTGCCTCGGACTCTTCACCCTCGGCGAGTCACTCCTTGACCTGTGACTCCCGCCGTAGTCCGGCGGAAGCGTCTTGCGGCTTTGCTTGGCTCTTTGTTTCCTCGGCCTTGCAAAGCTGTCCCGGCAGGGGAATCAAAGTCTGAAGCAGGGGGCGTGCTCGCCCCGCCTTCCCAGGACCTTTTGAAGAATCAGGTCCCCCAAAGCAGGATCGCTGTCCCACGCGCCCCGGGTCCAAAGTCAGGGGGAGGGATGCGGCCCAGTGGCAAGCGCCTTCTGCTTTCCGGGGATGCTGCTGTGAAGTACAGCAGCTCTCCAGATTTGCATTACGTACTCGGTCTAAAATGTTTTATTGCAAACTCTTTTTCAGGCTTATGCCAAGTTTTCTGGTGCACCCTTGAAAGTCAATCTCATAGATAACACCTGGAGAGGTTCAAGAGGTACAGTGTAAACCTTTAAACACCTCTTTCTGCCCTCTTAAGTTTTTTTCCATTCAAAGCCACGAAGCATATAGCCACAGAGTACCTTGGGGTTTTAGTTTCTTCTCACCATGACTTGGCTGTATCTTGCTTTTGGTTTGTTCATTCTGAGTAATACTCAAAGTATAAGCCAAATAAGTGTGGAAATTGTGAGATATGAGAATGTTCTCTAGAACTGATCCTTGTGAACGTTCAGAAAACTAGGATAGGCTTACTCATTTTTTCCATTTTAGATGTGCAGTTGGTATAGTTTTTAGGACATTGGAACCCCTGCAGAGGAAATTGAAATGTTTAGTTGTATGCAAACTGTGTTTTGATTATAGGAGATGTACCAGTCTTGACAACTGAAGACAATATTGTTTCTCAGCCGGCAAAAATACTAAATTTTTTAAGAAAACAGGTGGGTGGCTCCTTTTGAAGAGGTAGAACCCTGCATGTTTTTTTAAAACACATTGTAAGGTGTTTCTGTCATTGTTCATTTTAGATTTTTTTTTTTTTTTTTTTTTTTTTTTGCCAACTCTCGAAATTGGAGATATATTGGGTTTTATGGAAATAAACTTGGAAAATTCTAAAGCATCAGTTTTACTGTGAAGGTGGTGAAGTATAGTTAATTTATATTTTCATGCTCTTTGGATTTTATTGAAGTGTAGCTATAAAGCAGATTCAATGTAGTCATATTCACTACCACACTTATTGATGGGATTGTCACTTTACACAATTGCTACACGTTCTGTGCTGAGTGTGACAGCTGAGTTCCCACCAACTAACAACTATTTGTTACTTTTTAAAAGCACTTAACTGTTAGTGGCAGTTAAAGAAACATTTCATGAAATAATGTACACAAAATGTTTAGACTTGTAAAGATTTATATAAATGTAAAAGTTTTCATTGTTTTTTCCAATGCTTTTAAAAAAAAATCCTGTGTTAGAGCTTTTCTAAATTGGAAGGTTTTCTTTTCATGGGGACAAATGCAACCAATTGGTACTTTTTCCTTGTCACAATTATCAAAAATAATAATTGCTTCCATTAAGTTGATACTACATGTACTGAAATATTTAATAAAAGTTAGAATTAACATTTATTGAGCCAAACTGTGCATGATGCTAAGACCCTTATGTACATTAAGCAGTTTTCACTGGATTTGTGTATATCTTTTTTCCCCTTTTTAATGTTTGCCATTTGTGAGGAAGAATAGGAATCCTAATTTTTTTTTAACTTCACTGTCTTTGGGGTAGTCTTTGACTTGTGAGGTTCTTTGGTTTCATGTTTTTTTTAAATAGAAATATAATGCTGATTATGAACTCTCAACAAAACAAGGGGCAGATACACTGGCATACATTGCTCTCCTTGAAGAGAAGCTTCTTCCTGCAGTGGTGAGCATTCATGAATATTACAGTATTTTAGTGACCTTGTTGAAAATGCACTTAGTCTGTTTAGAAGAAAAATAATGAAAAAGGCTTAAGGAAAGAGAGAGGAAATTTCCTTGATGTGCTAATCATGGTTCTTTCCTATTGTGAAACTGGACTCGTAGACATTGAACTAGTTTATGAAACAACAAAGTGAAAAATAATGCCATTTTGGAAAAAAAAAAAACTTCTTTGTGGGAGATGAAGCTTGTTGCTCCATGTATGGAATTGGGCAAACCATAATTCAATCAATAAATATTTATTGGAGCCTACTACGTGCCAGACCTTGAACTGTTTGCCTAGGATATAGCAGTCAACAAAACACACATTTGAAATAATCTTGTTTTATCCTTGAGTCATTCTAAATGGAAAATTTATAGTCAATTTATATGAAGATATTTATGAAAATGCATCACACTGGATTGAGTGACTTAAAAAAGAACATCCTTGTATTTTTTCCCCTCTTTTACAGCTTCACACATTCTGGGTTGAGAGTGATAATTACTTTTCTGTAACAAAGCCGTGGTTTGCTTCACAAATTCCTTTTCCCTTGAGTTTGATTCTGCCTGGAAGAATGTCTAAAGGAGCATTGAACAGGATTCTCCTGACCAGAGGAGAGCCCCCTCTCTACCACCTCCGGGAAGTGGAAGCTCAGGTATCATCTGGATTACTTTTAAGAGCAAGGGCTTTCCACTGAAGGGACAAGAGAGAGCAGAGATGCCTGCCTAAAAAGTAGTGTTAGAGCACCTTTCCTACCTTTGAGATATAATTTCATCTTATTAGATATACAGAGATGCCAAGGAGTGCCTAAATCTTCTGTCACACAGATTGGGAACATCTCAGTTTTTCTTTGGAGATACGTAAGTACACTCCCATAAAAATAATTTTGATGTTTTGTGCACATATATTCAGTGAGTGATTATTCATAGCAAAGCCCCTAAAAAGGTGAGTTTTTCACTTAAAGAAAAAAAAAGATTTAATGGGTTTTTCTTATAGGATACTTTTCCATCAGTGGTAATCTAACAAAAGCTTTAATATGCTTTTCTTATTGTTATGTGCTTTTTTTTAAAATCCTTAATTTATTTTTAGGCCTTCTACATTGGATGCCTACGTATTTGGTTTTCTTGCACCTCTTTACAAAGTACGCTTTCCTAAAGTCCAGTTACAAGAACATTTGAAACAGCTCTCCAACCTGTGTCGCTTTTGTGATGACATCTTAGACAGTTACTTTAGGCTTAATTTTTCAGGTAAGCCTTCTCCTCTTCACCTAATGTTTGCATATTGAGTAGATATTCTCCTAAGAAGTCATAATCAAAATTCAGTACTTATTTCAGTGAAAAAATTGGTGTATTATTTTTTAATGCTGAGTTATAGCACTTCAAAATGTTGTATTTTCCACGTCCATTTTTATTCTTATATATGTTAGTTCTTATTTAAATAGAGAGATGGATATTTGCCATTTATCTCTTCCTCTGGATTTTATATATTTCTTGCCTCTTCTTTAAATATTGTCCCTTTGAAGTGGTTCATTTTCTTCTAAAACATTAAACCCTGGGAGTGGATGTGGCTCAAGTGGTTGAGCACCTGCTTCCCACATGGGAATGTCCTGAGTTCAGTTCCTGGTGCCACCTAAAAAAAAATCAAAGAAACAAGCAAACAAACAAAAAAGCCAACTCAGGGGAGCCAATGTGGCTCAGTGGTTGAGTGCTGGCTTCCACACATGAGGTTCCGGGTTGAATCCCTGGCCCCCATACCCGCCCCCCCAAAAAAAAATTTTTTTTTTAACCTTGCTAAAAGATACATTTATCCCAATGCAAATGGGCAGTTATTTTAAATGATTCTTACCTGCTGCTTCTAGCATTTTCCTGTGTGAACAGAAATCAGCAGCTTGATTTTGGTGAGGTACATTCCCATGATTCCACTACTTGAAAACTGATTGCAGCAGACTGGAGGTATAGTAAATAGAGGGCACCTGTCACTTAGGCTGTGCTTCCTTGGGGAATGTAGGGCCTTGTGCTTAAGTGATTGGGATACCAGATTTATGTTGGGAGAGTTAGCAGAAATTTTCCATATAAGAACAGAAGTTCTAAGAGTAACTATCTTAGGTGGATAGTTTATTTTTGATGGTGGGTTATATGTTTTGTATACAGGGAGGGGTTGGTAGTTTGAGAGTCATGAAATTAAATAACTTTCTACCTTGTTACTCTGGTAGAAAGCTTTGGTTACCAAAGCTGACCATACAGCAAATACAGAATCTTGAGAGTCTTACTCCAGTCTTACTGATTTAGAATGGCTTAGGGATGGATCCCAGGAGACTATTTCTTTCAGTCCCTCAAGATAGTTTGGAGGCTTGGTGGGTAACTGGGAGTCACTGCCAAATAACTATTCAAATAGTTGTGATCCATGACCCATTTGAAATGGGTGGGACAAAGGTACAGTGTAAATTTGAGAAGAAAATGAGGATTGCTGTGCTCTTTCACTAATGACTGACTAGCTGCATAACACTTTGGCTACATAGAGGACAAATTTTAGTCCCTTTGTTTAGGGCTTGCTTTCAGAGCATTACTATCCCTATTAACTTCCTAATTCCACCTTTGAACACAGAATGGTTTTTCTCTTTGCCTTTTTTTTTTTATTTTTTAAGGGTGGGTTACTTGGGAGGGTGGAGAGACTCAAAAATCTTTCAATCTAAACAGCTTTAAAGGCTTTCAAAATTTCCTATTTTTGTCTAATTTCTGTCCTGGCTTCTTAGGCATCTCTCCAGCTGGACAAGACACGGTAGATGCAAATCTGCAGAAACTCACACAGCTTGTAAATAAGGAATCCAACTTGATTGAAAAGGTCAAGTTTATTTCAATCGTTACTTTATTGTAGTTTAGCATTTTCCTTTCTGCAGTTACTCTTGTAATTGGAGTCATGTATTAATTTTACCTTCTTAGTTTTTTTTTTTTTAATAGTCTGTTTTTCAGAAAGTTATTTAATATGCACTTACTGAAGTTGTCTATAACATGGTGTTATAGAAGCCAATAGTGCCCAATGCTTTGGGGAAAGATTGGATGATGGTATTGGGTTTACCTTTTCTTCACAATTAGTACTTTTCAAGCTAGGAGACCCAAAAGTCTGACTTTAAACAAACAGGCAAACAAACAAACACTTCTTACTTGCTTGTCTGTCTCTCTCTGTCTCTGCAGGTTAACATTTCTTGAGATTTTAAGTATCTATGCTTATCCTTTTTTTGTTGATACCACCATGGTCTTTTTCTTCTTTCCACAGGGACTTTTTTTTTCCTCCTTCTTTGTTCTAAATGTAGTCCACAATTTTTTCACCTGTGTGGATATTTTGCATTTTGGGGATGTTTATTTGGTGAGAGATATAAAGGAACTGGGTAGGGGTGGGAGCCAGCAATGGAAATCTCAAAGGTGATTCTGATTGGAAAAATACAAAATGCATTATCAGTTTATCACTTTTAAAAAAATGTCTGATAAACTTGTCTTTTTCTTGTCCAAGTGAATAATACTTAATTGCTTCATAAACTGTTGGGGGCAGTGTGGCTTTATAACACTGACTATTATGTGTTATAAATATGTGCTTATGTGAGTTTTTTATGAGTTCTCACATTTAGTCCACACCACACAGCTCTAAATGTGCAGGTACTGTTATCATCCCTATTTTACAGATGAGGAAATGGAAGCTTCAACAGTAGCTTATGTCACCTGCCCAAGGCCATTCAGCTGACAAGAACTTGAGAAGGGAGTGTGAGCCCTAGAAAGCTGACACCAGAGGCTGCCCCAAAGCTAGTCAGCTCATAAATGAAATTATAGAGCCATTACTAGTAGTACTTGCAGTCAGGTTTATAACTCTCATTCTCTGGAGATGTTCTATAACTTTTTGTAGTGTTTTATGTGTTGTTATAATTTGAGAAGTGAGTAAAATTCAGTAGTAAAATTATAAGGGTCCATTACTGAAGTTTGGGTAAGTTGATTTAAAACCTAGTCTTCATCTTTAGCACAACCAAGTAAATCTGGTGGGAGAAATGTATGTGAAGGAAAGATCATTCAGACTATTTTAGATGAAGGCTATCCAATATAGTTTCCATTTTCTATATGTTACAAGTTCATGAGAGCCATCAAAAGGGAACCATGAAATACCTACAGTACAGAAGGGAAAACCAAGAGGCCCTGTCACTACTTTGTACTTTTCCATTTATAGTCATCATCAATATGTGCAAATTTCCTGACCTTTTTTCAGTCAAGCATTGCCCCATCCCCAGCACCCATTCATACCTGCTCTTCAGTGGGGAGTGTGAGACATTAGAGCAGCAAATCTATTGGCCACCACTGTCCAAATTTTGGACAGAGAAATCTAGAGCTTAATAAAAGAAAAAGTTATGTTTGAGGAACTTAATTCTTGCAAGAAAAAACTATCTGGGTCCTAAGATACCATTTTCTCTTGGTTTTGTGTTTTGGATGGCAGCTGCTTTCAAGTCTGTTATGAAATTGAGCTGAGAGTAAAGTCAACACCAGGCCCTGAATCTTGCACTGTTTGTGGTGTTCTCTGATTACGGGTAGTTTTCTAAGATCTGACTCAGTTCTAAATGATCCCTTTCCTAGTATTTCCAGGGATGTTAATGTGCTTCTCCTTAGGGTAAGTCTGAGACTCAGGCATTTTTTTAATGTGTTCCATATCAATTTGTTTCTTCAAGGAAGGCTTAGAGTTGATCTAGTGTTTGGGAAGAAATCTCTGAATTAATTTTTCCTCCTTTCTGCCTCTTTTCCTAGTTTTCTTTGTTCTAAAAACCCTTAGCTTAAATGAGTTGGTTTTTTTCAGTGATGTACAGGTCATTTTCATTGGGGCAATGGAGTATAGTTGAAAGAACAATGGTATTGGAATAAGAAGACCTGAGTTGAAGTCTCAGTTCTGATATTAGCTTTGTGACCTAGGACAAATCACTTAGCCATTCTGAGCCTCATATTTCTAATCTGTAAAATAGGGACTGATTTTTTTTTTTTTTGCCTTTCCTCACAAGTTCATGGGGAGGATCAAATGAGGAATATTGTGTGAACATATTTTGGAAAGTATGAAGCTTGGTGTAACAGAAATATTATTTGAAATTTCTATGAGAAGACCTCTTAAACTAAGTCACACCATGTTAGAGTTCAGAAGGGAATTCAGTTTCTGGGATTACTTTTAGTTTTGTGAAGGTATCAAAGCTGAACCATATTGCTTGTTTCAGATATTCAGCTGAATGTCATATTTGAGGTATGACATTTAGAATTCTTCAGAGATTATTTGCAAGAGCAAGGTTTCTCTAGCAGTTCTGAAACATATGGCCTGTCCTCTTCTAGGCTACAGTTTGGATGGGGAGGCCATAGTCCACATGAGTGGTACCACAGCCCATTACTCAGATGTATTTTTTGTACTTTCTGCAGATGGATGACAATCTTCGCCAAAGCCCTCAGCTTCCTCCTCGGAAACTGCCAACACTCAAATTGACTCCAGCAGAGGAAGAAAGTCATTCCTTACAACGGCTATCACCCTGACAGTCATCATGCTTTGTGCCCAAGTTTTTGCCTTCAAGTCATATGATTGCCTCAGTAATCTCTTAACCTAAGTGTGTTAAGTCAACAGGAAAACACCATTAATAGGTATAAGGAAGACTTTAAAACAAAAGGAACTTTCTATGCTGTTTATTTATTACTATTACTACTACTACTACTACTACTACTACTACTAGGAAGCTTGTATTCTAGCCTGGCAATGCACTTCAGATAACATCACTTAGTGTTTACACTAAATGAACTCAGAAAAAAAAAAAAAAAAAAAAAAAATATATATATATATATATATTTTTTTTTTACTGTATATTAAAACAACAACAAAAGAATCCTGCCTTAATTTCAGCAGGTTTTTTCCATTGGTTCCCATGTTGCTGACCAAAAGAGTGCAATTCTGAATGTGCACTCTTATTTAATTTAATTAATTTAATTTATTAATTTAGTTTTCTTAGAGCAATCTAAATATCTGATTTGTGGCTCTTTGATGCTTTTTTCTTCTATTTAGAACTCTAATACCTATTTTGGAAACTAGGAAAAATTTAAATTACTTCAGTAGTAGAAATGGCTGTATTAACTTTAAAAAGTAATGAGGAATGTGCTATTTAATTGTGCTTTCATACGTCTCATCTTTTGGGGGTTTAGTAATACATATATAAATATTAAAGTTGGTTACTCATAATATTCACCTGACTATATGCACTTCAGTATAACTTAATATTTGCTGATGTGTTCAATGTAGGTTAGCAAGGGCTTTTTTTAGTTTATTGGGCAAATGTGCCAGCTTTTTAGACCTATGTATTTGCAGTACATCTTGAAGTCTAGTCATCTCTTTCTTGGATTGATTCCAGGAGAACTGAGTGTGTTGGTCATCATTATTATGCTAGGCTGTAAAGTCTTAATTGAAACTTGCCCAACTGTTAGACACTAATCAGGAGAAGCCCACGGCCAGAGTAACAGAAGTACTTACTGGGCGTTGGGTCCTGGTTCACCACCATACTAGGCTCTGACCAGTGTTCTTTCCCAAGAAGCATATCCTGTAGTCAAAAGCTTTATGTTTGACAACAGGTTATTTTCTATACATTTTAACTACAGTTGAAGGATCCAAAGGAATAATCGGAACATAGGAGTAGATTTTTAAGAATATTTTGTTTATTGGTTGCTGAAATGTTAAAGATTTGCCATGTTGGTAGTTTTACTTATAACAGAAACTTGCTTATTTTAGTGGCAGAAGTACTTCTGTTGTCCTAAAACCATGCCTGGGGGTTTTTAAAATATAGGGCCATGTTTTTGATTAGTGTCTTAGAAGATTACTATGGTAACCTTACCAAGTCTTGTGGAAACCCCTATGTTAAGAAAACAAACTTTATAGTCAAAAGACTCAGCTCTGTTCGACCTTCATCCTCCCAATATGTTCTGTATTTTGGTAGCTATTTATAAAGGGGTCATTAGAGCATTGTAAATAGTTTTTTTTTGTTGTTGTTTTTTGTTTTAACCAAATGAGAAATGAGGTAGTCTTCCAATCTTGTTCATCTGTTTGGATGCATTTGGGGAAAGTACATAATCAGTTTCACATGAATTCTACAACGGGATTGAGTATGTGTGTGAGTGTGTGTGTCTGTCAGTGTTAATCTTCAAAGGTTATTGGATTCCAGTAATCTGAAATTTGTAAGAATACTTTATGTTGAAAATCATGACCTTGGGACTTTATTGTCCTCTAGGATTGATGTATACTGGAGAAGGATGGCTAGCACATTAATCAGACATCTGGTTATGTTTTTGTCAGAGTTAGTCATTTTCAATTATGATTTATATTCTGCTTTCCAAAAAGCATTTGAAGTGGCTTACAATTGTAAAACACATGTAAGACAGAATAATTAAAAACTTTTTTGAAAAAATAAAAAAATTACAAGAAAGAGATATACCAAAACTAACAGATTCTAAAATTGAACAATCTAACTCCAAATTTCTCCATGAGCAAGATCAAATGATAATAACCATGAGTAAGAAAAATGTGTGTGAATTTTTATAAGCTAGTTGGAGAGCACTTTTTTAAAATACACAGACTTCAACCAAGAAGTATACTGTAGTATTTCATGTGTTGAAAACTAATCAAAAGAGGTCTGAAGTTTAGAATAACAAATATTTCCCCTTTTTAGTAGAGGGGACAAACATAAGTATGATTTATTTGCTTTTTGGTCATGCCTGCTTTCAATTCCCTTTAGCCTTACATTATTTGCGCCATGATGCTTCTAGACTACCTTTTCTGAAATGTAAAATTTAATTTAGATAAATGAGGATTAATATATTGGGTTACTTAGTTGAATTATGTTGGTACAAACAAATGAGATGTTAGGAAGTTGTAACTGAGCCCCAAACACTTTAGCGACCTGCCACACATATAAGAAACTATTGGAAAAGAACAGATTTCAGACTGGTCAAAGGGCCTGTGATCAGCCTGTCAAGATATGTTTTGGATAAAGTTTGAGTTTGTTGGGATAAATGATCCATAGTCTGAAACAAAATACTATAAACTGCTTTCTTTTGGAAGTAAAGATGGAGGTTAATAAAATAAAAGGGAATATGTTTGTGCATATATTTGTTGATAGTATAGGATTAGAAAAATTAATCACATAATTCCCATAAGATGAAGATCCTCCATCAACAAACTGTCACCAATCATCCAGAAGACTGACCACTGGGATAATGCTAAAAAAATCTGTAAAGATCATTGAAGATGGTCATTCCTTCAAAACTGTTTATACCCCACAAAAGGTAGGCATCAAGAAATCAAATTTCAACTTAGATGTGTTTATTTTATTTTGGGGGATACTTGAGAATTGGAGACTACGTCAAATCCAAGAGCAAGTCTTTTGATTTCCATTTGCAATTTCTTCTCATTTAACTTTGCTGGACGCATTTACATGAAGGAATGGGGAAGTTTATTTCAAACAGAATTAAGTTATGATTTTCATAAGTTTTGCAAATGTGGTAAAAACTAAACAACAAAAGAAGTGTAAATTGGTAACAGTGATCATATAGCAGAAAACTGGTTTGTTGTGGTAGCTTCATGTGATAAAAGTGGTGTTTGAATTTTGTCATATGTTTTCTTAGAGCCTCTTGCAAAAATATGCATTTACCAGGCCTATTAGATTTTTCAACAGTTTTTTATAAGCTGTAAAAAAATTTTAATCTCTTTAAAAACAATATAAATTATTGTAAAGTCAGGAAGCTGCATCATGGGTACGTGGGATCGCTCTACAGTTTTTCAACTTGCACATCTATAATTACTTCAAAATTAAAAAAAAATAAATTAATAGAAAGTTTATACGTATCTACATTAATTATGATTTAAAATATAATGTTCCAAAAACAGTATTTTAAATCCATAATATAAATGAAATATAGAATCATCAAGAAGAAGGAGCCAGGAAAAAAAAAAAAGAAATATAATTTATTTCATTCTGAGTTTAAAGAAAATAACAACTCAAGTTTATAACAAATGCTTATCTCAAGATCTCTTTTGCTTCAGTAGACAGAACAACAAAACAACCCAAAGCTAAGAACTCTTTTTCCCTATAAGATATCAAGATTTCTATGATTATATTTCTAATTACACCTTTTTTTCCCTTTGGTACCTGGGTTTATTTTATTTTTTATTTTTTTATTTTTTTAAGAGTGGAGGGAAAATGGTAAATTTTGCCTATGACTAAACTATTTAGATTGAGTATAAAGTTAGATTATGTCAAAGTCAGTGCTGCCGTAATCAACTCCATGGACCCCTAGTTTGCACCCATAAGTTCTTCTTGGTGCCAGTTTTGCATTTATTTTTGGCATAATTTAAGGTTAACTGCCTTTGATTATCTAAGATGACTGGGCTTGATTTTTAAAATTTTTTAAAATTTAGGTATCAGGGCCTGGTATTGGACCCAGTACCTCATGTGGGAAGCTGATGCTCAACCACTGGGCCACGTCGGCTCCCCTGAGTTGGGTTTTTCGTTGATTTGCATGTTTTTGTTTTTAGGGGGCACTGGGAGCCAAACCCGGGACCTCCCATGGGGGAAGCAGGCGCTCAACTGCTTGAGCCATATCTGCTCCTTGGGCTTACTCTTGAGGGTGAAATACTTTGAAGAAAGTTCTTCTGTCTCCTTGTCATAGTGCTTCTTTGCCTTGTATTTATTCTTACTCTAGATGACAAGATCTAGAGCATGAGGACCAGGCCTTCATGGTCCTTCTTTTTGTTTTAAGCTCATAAGGAGTTAGTAATTGACTTTGTCTTAATTTGGTTAGTTTTATAATTGAAATCATGAGTAGAACATCATAATCATAAAGTATTTATTTGCTTGTGCAAATAAGCATTCTTTTGCTTGTGCATTGCAAGGAGGATGAGGAAAATCTAACAACCAATAAATATGCCAGCGATTATGATGAGAATTAACCTTGAACAATGATATAGGAAATTTGAAAGGGTAGCTTTGATTTGGATATTTGTGAGTAGGGAGGGGGACGTTGTGATAGAATAGAGCAAAAGAAACCAGTTTCTTTAAAGAAAGTAAACAGGAACAAAAGGCCTTTTTGTATCCTCACTATTATTAATTTGAAATTATACTACAGGATTTTTAAAAGCATTTTTTAGTTTCTTCGAGAAACAGTTCCTAAAGGTATGTTTTGGTAGAATAAATTGTTATGTGGCCACATTAGTTTGGGAAATGCTGGGTTAGACAAAGTTAATTTACTGTAGGTTTTACCAAACCTTTGATATGCTAGTGGTTTAAATCTCCTGGAAGGGCCTTTATTTTATATACCATTTCCCTAATTTATTTTATGTAGATTTCCTTTTTTTTTTAAGTAGGCATTTGTGGGATTTGTTTTCTAAGAACTGTACTTAGGGAAATGCCACCTTAGAGTGATTTTGTTTGTTTGCACTCATTGCACACATTTCTGGTTGTTCTAGTGAGTGGTATATAATGAAAAGAGACCTGTCAGGGCTCCCCTTGGACCATGGAGCTGGCAGAGGGGTGACTGCAGGCTTAGGTAAGTTGATTACTTAGGCACATGCCAGGACTCTGGTCAGTCAAACCTCTTTCCCTAGAACCTCAGTCAGCCTGGAGCAGCTGAATGGGGGTCTAAACTACTAGTTTCAGGGGACTAATCAGTTCTCAGACATCCATGAGACAGATATAGAGCCAACTTGGAGTTCTAGACCAATTTCCCAAACCTTTTCTGGCTGTGCTTTAAGAGTACCAAAAAGGCAATAGAAATTTACTGCTTTAAAGTAACAGACAAGCTGGTTATGATATATGTTCTTATAGTAAGTGTACTGTTGCTTAAGTAACAAAGCAAAGGAAATTTAGTATTTTCAAGTGTTATTCTATTACTGAAGACATGGTCTAAACAAGAATTGTATGTGTGTGTGTGTGTGCATTTTCTAGGGAAAGTGTTCATCATTTTCATTAAATCCTCAGTGGTATCTGTATCTTGAAAAATGTAAACTTTATTAGACCTCCAAATTTGAGAGCTAACTAAGTATGTTTAATTTCATTTTAAAGTATAAACTAGATCACTAATCAAGCATAAGGATATTTTTTGCTTGTTTTCTGCAATGCGTACAGTTGTGTATTTGGAACTCTATGTTTTGGACATGTATTTGGTGGAAAGCTTGCCTTTGGATTTTGAGTTGTGGTGTAATGGTGAACATCTAGCTATGTGAAAAGCAATTGGATCTTTGTTCTTATTCTTCAGTTTTCTCCTGTAAATGCAGAGAAATGCCTTTTAATCATTCAGTTTACATATCCCAGATCCTTGGAAATCAAGCAAAATGACTTGCCAGAATTTGCCACAGTCCTAGCGAGTCATACACTGTAGAGAAGGTTGTGCTGGCCATCTGTTCTTTGGACCATTGGCTATTTCTCCTGTAATCCTGGCGTCTTTATCTCTTGGAGAGGAGGGATATACGCAAGCTTTCAAATTAAATGCATATATGAACTTAATTTCTGTTTTGACTTAATTTTTTCTTTTGTAAAATAGAAAATAATGTCTTTCAATTTTTCTGTTCATCCTGAAGCAGAAAGTTGATGTGTCTGTAACGTAAAGATTGACAGTAAATAAGTTAAAAAGAAAAAAAAAAAAAAAGAAGTATATGTATATGCATATTGCTTTTGTTCCACCAAGCCTATCTTTGAATGGTAAACTTTTTTAACCTCTGTCCTATTGTACAAATACTATTAGTTTCATTATAAAGTAAGCAATCTTAAAATAAGAAATGCTGGCCATACTTTCAATATTCCAGCCTTACCTAGTGTGAATGTATTTTACTCGGGGACTATGTTTAGGTACCCAGGAGTGGTGATGATGATTGATGTTGTAAAGAATTTATTCTGATAAATAAGAAACTGGATATAATGTCAAAATTGCTATTTTCCTCAATAAAATCTCAGATTGCCTGAATGTTTAATTCCTGATTTAATGCTATTAATTCCTTGAGATGAATATTTTCTTTGGGAAGACTTTTTTGGTGGTTGAAGATAGTTACTCAGTGCTGGACTGAGCTAGATAAAGAGTTGTTCTTTTTATGTCCATTCATACTTACGGAGTTTAGAGGTCTGCTTTTTAAGCCATTAACTTAACTTCTTTATGATCTCCAACAGTTCACGTGGCTTCTCAGGGCTACAGTTTTTTTAATCCTGTGAGCTCCAAAAGTTTCCTTTAAATTTTCTCTTTTGCCCACCTAGACAGCTAGTGATGTTCCATTTTATTGAATGAAAAATATAGACTGAGAAAACTAATGCCATTTTTGCTAGGAAGGAAACTATTCATGTTGCTTGCTACATTGTTTATGGGGTAGGGACATAGGGTATAGAGAACCTTGTTATTTATAGCTGTTAGTCAAGTAAGGATGAGTGCCCTGAGAGGATGGGTGTCTTTCCAGTAGAATTTTTTTTTAAATTGCATATAATTTGCATGTAGTAAAATGCATAGATTTCCAAAATAGAACTGTTTTAATATGTATTTCTCAGACACGAGGAGCCAGCTACATCTTTGTTGCTACATCTCCTATCCCCAGAGAACGCACATCTTGATTACAAATAAGCTTTGGATTCCAGATGAAAAACCCTGGGGTGGACTGAGGTGGTTAGTAATGATCACCTTCTGCTATCTGTAAGAGAAAAGTAAACAAAATATGTGATCATGGAATAATGCGATTCCAGTATTCCCATTATGGAGTGACAGCTATTTAATGTTCACCATCAAAACTGATAACCATACAACAGACAACTAAAGAAATTGTGGTTTTTAATTGCTCACCCCAGAGGTCAAGTTGCTTGATTTTGGTTGGAACTGCTGTGGGGGCTCCCAAAATTTCTGGATGACTATTGGGATGATGTCCTTCATGGATGGTAGGCTACAACTCAAACAGTGCTCCATTTTCCCTTTGCCAGAAATAACAGCTATTAGTAGGAAAATTCTTAAATTTTGCCATAATGGGATCTTGTCCTAAGTGGATCTCCATAGAAGAGAGAATGAGATGAGGGGGAACTGGTAAGATCACAAAGTACTTTACATATGTTTGTGGCAAGGGCAAGTGTATAAAAGAACAAGAAGGAAATGGTAGAAGAAAAAAATGTAAGGATCTCTTTTACGCAGGATCATCTTGTAAGTAAGTTCCTAGTTGTAGAGCAAAGGGATATCTAGTCCTTTCTTGTCAGTTGGAAACTTGATCTAACTGACAAAAGCTTCAGGAGGAAGTATGAGAAACCATGGTCCATTTCTCCAGGTACATTTGTCAGCCTCCTGGAATGCTTTAGACAGCTGTGATTAAGAAATGAAGACAGCTGTGCATCATCAAAGGCATTTCTAATTTCTAACACAGCCAACTTGGGGCTCCAAAAATTGTGCTTTTCCAAGTGGGAGAGAAGCTATTTATACTGCTTTTTAATTAAGAGAATGAAAAGAATAGGGCAGTTTCAACATTTATAAATACAGTTAAGGATTTGTTCCTCAGATCATAATTTGGGGAAGGTGGTCCTCTCAAGAATTCTCATTTTGAAAAAGTTAAGAAGACTTTTGGGGTGGAAGAAAGCATGACACTTTCCAAATATTGTGATTATGACAAAACAAAATGTTTTATTTTAAATGGAAGAAGCAAATTGACTCATTTGAACACTCCCAGATTGTGCCTATTCTAATAGGTGTTGTCCCAGCTCTCCCCATGAGGGGAAAATTGCCTTTTCATCTAATGAACATGATTTACATTTACTAAAATGGATTTCAAAAGGAAGGTGGGGGGGTGGGGGCTATAGAAGATATGGATATTAAGAGGAAAAAGAACCAAAGATAAAGGAACAGCAAGGACTAGATTTTCTATGTATACATAATAGTTAAGAAAATTTACACCACTGAGGAAAATTGTCCGGCCTAATGGAAATTTAAACAAACTTAGATTGGGCTCATCCAATCTCTATTTTGGAACCATGCAAAGCTCATTTAGGCCAAGCTCAACATCTGTCTCTCTGTCCACTGCTGCTATGTGGAAGCCTTGGGATGCCCATGTCACTAACCCACCATATTCCTAGATGCTGCTTTAATCTCTTAGTGAAAAGGCTGTTGGGTGGGGTGGGAGGTGGGGTTGAGTGCCTGTGATTCCCAGGGAATATAAATTGTAATTTTATATTTTATATAATAGGTAATTTTGGGGAATATAAATTGTAAGATACAGAGCCTGCCCTCAAGGAGCTCAAAACATGAGGGAGGTGTACAGAATGTCACTATATTGCCAATGACTTGGCATCCACATGATTTGTCTCTTCTGCCCCACAGAGAAGACAAAGGGATATGAAGACACAGTTTTTTCTTCAGACCATGCAAGATCCTAAGATCCTGTAACAGAGGTCTAATGCTATGGGAACATGGGGAATCAGTGATTAGTTTCATTTACAGTTGTTAGGAGCAGAATCAAAATAAAAAGGGATGTAGAACCAACTAAGTACTTAAAAGAGAGGGCATTTAAAATAGGGACTGGTTTTACAGATGCTGGGAGTCCCCTGGACACCCCCCATGACCCCTAATGAGGCCTACACGAAAAGCATTAAGGAGGCAAGTGTGGCTGGCATAGAGCCAAGGAAGGGAGAGTAGAGGGAGATGAGATCAGAGGGCTAGCCAGTGCCAGTCGTAGAGTGGTGCTCAATTGCCCCTACGTGGTGTATTTGGAACTGCATGGTGTCTCAGTAAAGCCCTGCAGGCATTTCACTGGCTAGAGCCCAGGATAACCCTGCCAGCAAAGAAGTTGTCCAAATCCAATACCAGTAGCCCCCTGTGATGCAGGCCATCTTGTAAGCCTTGATCAAGTTTTACAAAACAAAAGCAGGTGATGAAAACTGGGGTGTCTACCAGCAGTCTTTGAAATAAGGAAGGGTTGCTTGATGCAATAAGAGTGCTGGCTTAGTGATTTTAGGGGGAAAGCAAACCATCTTGGTGGTAAAAATTAATCTCATAAAAAACAGGTTGAAACTTGGAAGGCCATCAGTGGTTGCTCTAGATGTGATAAAAGTGGGGCTATGGATATGAAGATGAATGGGATGTAGAAAGAAAATGCGTTTTGGAGTTAGAGTCAGGTTTTATATAACATATCACATCAGCAATTTTGAGCAAGTTACTTGATTATTAATTTGCATTGCAATTTATTACTATGCAGTAATAAATAACTGGATCTGGAAGTATGAACATTTTTATGCATTTTTAAAAATTATCAAAATTTAGAAGATAACGACAGAAAAAGCCCATCCCACCTCTTATAAATAGCCTCTGCTAGTATATTGGTATTTATTCTTCCAGTCTTTTATTTCCTACTTGCACACACACACACACACACACACTCCTGTATATATTGTGATCTCATAGTATATACTATTCTGAAACACATTTTCACTTAATAGTCAGAAAATTTTTGTAGGTCATTATATATTCTACATGATTTTTAATGGCTGTTGACAATTTCACTGTATGGAGTAGCATAATTTATTTATTCCACTTCTTTGTGATGGACATTAAGTTGGTTCCTCTTGTAATCCTTGTTGCATATTGTTAAATTACTTCTTAGAAAGATCATATTTTATATTCCCTATGTAAGAGAGCCTATATTACTCTCCAGCTTTGAGTATTGTTTCTCTCTTTACCAACTCCATAGGTAAAAATAGCATTGTACTTATTTAATATATATTTCTTTGATAACAAGTTTAAATATTTCCCCCATGTATCGATTGTCCATTTGTATTTTTTCTCTAAGTTGTCTAATCAAATTTTGTGTAGAAGGCAAATTACTTAACTTTTCTGGAGCTCCATTTCCTCTGCTGTAAAATGGGGTTTGTGTGGGATCCAGATGGGATAAGACACACCACAGATCCAGAATACCAGGTGCTAATAGTATTGTTTTCCTTCATGTACTTTACTGGATTTAGAGCTTCCAAAGGATGGGGACTCTTTTCTCCCTTGTACCCTAGCACCTAGCACAATGCTTGGTTCAAAAAGTTTTTGAGGAAGGGTGAATAGATAGGATTTGAAAACATTTTGAATTTATCAGGAACAGGAGTAGGAAAAGTTGAAGCCAAGATCCAACGAATGAACAGGGAGAAAACTGGTAGGTTCCTTAGAACCTTCCTATTAATATGGAAGAATTTGAATTTTATTCCCAAAAACTCTGCTAAGAAGCAATTTCATATAGCCTGAAATGACTAAAGGATATTAAGTAAAATGATACCAATATTCAAGGCTGTAATAGCTTTGGAAAACTGGGTGGTTTTTGTGTGTTTTTTGTAAGCTAAAGAGAATTTAAAGTATACTAGCAATGGTGACTAGTTAAAGGAATTAATGTCTTTCGTAAAGTGAATAACTTAATTTTTAAATTAAAAAAATTATTAATTCTGGTTTTCATGTGTTAGCTTTACCTAGGCTAGAAGCACACATGTAATAATTATATAATCATGTAGAAAATGGTATTAAGTTAAAGTAACCCAGAGCGGTGGAGCAGCAAATTGAGGGAAGAGAATTGGTGTCAGGTCTTGTTTTATTCAACATGTCCTGTGATCGTGGGGGAGATGGAGTCAGTGGTTTGTTAATGAGATTTGCAGATGGCTTTAAATTGAGAGATATTGTAAACAGCAGGAATGATTGAGAAATGATACAAGAGGAGCTGGAAAGGTTAGGAACACAGACAGGAAATCAAATGATTCAGCCTGGAGTAATGCAAGCCAGTCTGACATCTGGGGCCAAATAAGAAGAAATATTGGTATGCCATGAAAGAGAAAAACATGGAAAATAGCTATCTCAAACGAAGCTGGAAGACTACAGGAAAATGAAAAAGGTAGGAAGTAGGAACTAATAGTTTTTTTTTTTTCCATAAAATAATCAAATACATTTATTAGGAAAAAGAAACAACTATGATAAGCTTACATGCAAGAGACAAACATAAGGAAACTCAGGGGGAAAAAAAAAAGAGAAGGAAAAAGAAAAGAAGAAAAAAAAAACCAAAAAATAATCAAACAAACAAAAAAAGCAAAACAAAATGTAATTAATTGATTGGGACATTCAAAAAAATGGGCAAAAAAGCAAAGGAAATGCCTTTAAAATATATATATATATAATATATATATTCTTTTTTTTCCTTTCTCTTTTCATTTTTTTTCCTTCCTTTTATCACTGTGTTATCAGATGTCCAGTGTGCCGTGACATCTTCCCCCTCTCAATCCCCATTGTCTCCCAATTTTTCATTTAATTTTCAAAGAAGTTTTAGGTCACAGCAAAGTCACACATGGAGTGCCGGAGACTCCCAGATACCAAACCACCCCCCCTTCCCCACCCCATATTAACTCCCCCCCCCTTTTTTTTGGTTGTTAGCATTGTTATAACTGTTATGCAGATAGCAAAATATAGCAACTAAACATTGTCAATGATTTACAGTATAGTTTACAATTTAGATGATACAGTTAAATTATTTTGATGATATTTCCCATGTCCTGTGTTCATTACTGTAAGGTAATGAAAAACCTTCCCCATGACCATCAAACACCCCATTAGATCTTTTTTTTTTTTTTTTTAATTTATTTTTATTGTGGGTAAAAATCAAAATTCTCACAATACATACAAACATTTGCAAAATGATATATAAATATATATGCATATATGTGTATTTGCTTACAAAAATGTTATTTATTTATATATATATATATATATACATATATTTTAAGAGGTGCTTAGATTACCCAAAATATTACACGGAACCCACTGGGATTCCCATGTTGCCCACCTCCCACACCTCCCACCACATCCCACACAAACATCTCCCACAAGTGTGGCCCACCACCCTCAATGAACTTACACATCCTGGAGCCTTGCCACCAACCACAGACCACAGTTCACACTGTAGACCACACTCTCTCCCACTCAGTTCTGAGTGGTGTGTGCTGATTTAAAATGGCCTACATCTGTTGCCACAACAGTACTCAGGACAACCTCCAACTCCCAAAGAAGCCCCTGTATTTCAACTGCTCATCCCCTCCCTACCCAAAAAGTGTCAAGTGGCCACTGGCTCCACCTCATTGTTATAATTTCTTGCATTGCTAGAATCACCATATGTGAACAAGAGAATACCATCAAGTCCACTCTAGTCCATAGTTCTTCCCCCAATCCTGAGGGGACTGGGATGGTGATGTCCACTCCAACTCCAAGTGAGAGAGGGCTTATATCCCATGGATATGGTGGGTGGGATGATCCTGCCTGCAGATGCAGGCCCTCTCCATTCCCTGGGATGGCC